>CM057342.1:732391206-732396206 GCA_030015575.1 Agapanthus africanus | reverse complement strand
CCGCATCCGCGTTCCGAGGAACACGAATGCAAACTGGATAAATCCAATCCCATAAGGTACACTAGGATCTGGCTTAAACCAAAGCCCGCTAGTGTAAACTGTCCGGACACTGTACGTGCACAAGTGCACGGATGTGACCGAACCCTGTCGCAAAACCATGCGACCTGTCGCAATACCATGCGACCTCTACTCTTTTGCCTAAAGGCGAAAAGCTTTCTGTGTGGGACTCTAAAGACTCGACACTACGCTGGCAGTGGGTTTAACCACAGACCGCAAGCGGCACTAGCTGTGCGTAACGGTCCCCAGGTAATGCCGACAAGAAGACGGACGAGGCGAAACCCATCTGAACTCCTACTGAGCCTGAGTGTGACATTCTCCGTACAGTCCGGTCTGTTCGTCTGATACATCGTATGGCGGGCCTAGGGGGCGGTAAACGTCATTCCCCCAATAGCGGTACAAGTCGTGCCGGAGTGAAGCCCAATACACCCTGAGATAACACTGGAAACCTACCAGTATATCTCGTTTGCCCTGGCCAGGGACTACTCGTGTAATGGCTCTCCTAGACACAGCGCGATGCCAACCCCCAATACCGGGAGAGACGAATCCTGTCTAACCGTCACTGCCTCCAAGTGCTTCGGGACTGCACCCAACCACCACCTGTTTGCACGACTCCTTTGAGCCGTGGTAGGGTAGTGATCAAAGTACAGTGGGAACACACTCGAGGCGGAGTGACAGTGTCAAGTCAGCGGACTAAGCTGTACTCATGTCACCTGGGAACTGATAACTGACGATAGGTATAATACCAACTAGTCAGTTCCCGACGAGTCCTGTCCAGTGTACCCGTAACCTAACGAGCACCCGCATACTATCTCAAGTACGACGTACTGACGGCTGTGGGACAGACCGTCTCCCACACTGGGATGAGAAGCGCATGCGCTGGTCTACTCCGGAGTATCGATGCCCTGTCTCGATAGTCCTGCGACCAGGGACCTGAATAAGGATGTGCTTATAGATTACCCCAGCCCCCACTAGTGTGACTGCCATCACAACGCTGGTAATCAAGCAAAGATCCTAAGGGCTCCACTAATGCGTATAAGTGATATACTGAAATAAACACAAGTACACATTGAAGTAGAAACAAACCAAGTAGCATACTACTATTTTGAGCAAGATTGTATATACAAGGTGAATATCCCAAGCATCCATTAAGTAATATACAAACTAGTATGATACAGTAATGGCCTCTAGGGCATATACACTAACAATATATATATATATATATTGGGAGAGATGATATGGAAGGTTCTAGATAAACAATTAATTGTTTTTTTTATAGGAAGAGAGCGGGATGAAGTGGAGGGCTTGAGAGGTGAGGATTTTTCTCTTTTTTTCTCTTTTTCTACAATAAAGAAGAAGGGTGGACATATAAACCAAGGCCATTTGCAATATATATATATATATATATTGGGAGGGATGATATGGAAGGTTCTAGATAAACAATTGAATGTTTTTTAAGAGAGAGAGAGAGTTGATGTGGAGGGATTTAGAGGTGAGAGAGATGGTGTGAAGGGCTTAAGAGGTGAGAATTTTTCTCGTTTTTTCTATTTTTCTAGAAAAACTGAAAAGTGTGAACCTCTAACAAAGGGTATTGCATTATATATAGAAGATATACCAGAATTTATGCACGTGCGTTGCACGTGTTTAAAAAAATTGAGAAGGGAAGAGAGAGAGAGATGTGGAGGGTTCTAGAATCTTATTTATTTATTTTTAAAAAGGTGGAGGGATGAGATGGAGGGATTGAGAGATGAGAGAGATGATGTGGAGGGTTTGAGAGATAAGCATTTTTCTCATTTTTTCTCATTTTCTAGAAAAAAGGAGAAGGGTGGAGCTCTAACCAAGGTTATTTGCATTATATATATAAGAATTTATGCAGGTGTTTAAAAAAAATTGAGAAGGGAAGAGAGAAATGTGGAGGGTTTTAGAGTCTTATTTATTCATTTTTAAAATGGGGAGGAATGAGTTAGAGGGCTTCAAAGGTGGGAGAGATGATGTGGAGGGCTTAAGAGGTGAGAATTTTTCTCATTTTCTTATTTTTCTAGAAATAAGGAGAAGGGTGGATATCTAACCAAGGGTATTTGCATTATATATATGTGTGTGTGTGTGAGAGAGAGAGAGAGAGAGGTAAACAATTAATTGTTTTTTAGGAGGGAGAGAGAGGGGAGGGAGAGAGAGAGAGAGAGAGAGAGAGAGTGTGTGTGTGTGTGTGTGTGTGTTGGGAGAGATGATATGGAAGGTTCTAAATAAACAATTAATTATTTTTTAGGGGAGAGAGAGGGGTGACATGGAGGGCTTGAGAGGTGAGGATTTTTCTCATTTTTTCTAGGGAAAAAAAGGCGGTCCTCTAACCAAGGGTGTATATATGTGTGTGTGGAAGGTTTTAGATAAACAATTAATTGTTTTTTAGGAGAGAGAGATGATGTGGAGGGCTTGAGAGGTGAGAGAGATGATGTGGAGGGCTTGAAAGGTGAGAATTTTTCTCATTTTTTTTATTTTTCAAGAAAGAAGAAGAAGGGTAGATCTCTAACCAAGGGTGTTTGCATTATATATATATATATAGAGAGAGAGAGATGATATGGAAGGTTCTAGATGTATATAGAAAAGATAAATATATATATTTGGAGAGATGATATGGAAGGTTCTAGATAAATAATTAATTATTTTTTAGAAGAGAGAGAGAGATGTTGTGGAGGGCTTGAGAGGTGAGAGAGATGATGTGGAGGGTTTAAGAGGTGAGAATTTTTTTCATTTTTTCTATTTTTCTAAAAAAAAAGGAGAAGGGTGGGACCTCTAACCAAGGGTATTTGATACTAGAATTTATGCATGTGCATTGCACGTGTTTAAAAAAATTTGAGAAAGAAAGAGGGAGAAAATGTGGAGGGTTTAAGAGTCTTATTTATTTTATTTTTTAAAAAGGAGGAAGGTTGGGGTGGAGGGCTTTAGAGGTGAGAGAGATGATGTGGAGGGCTTGAGAGGTGAGTATTTTTTCTCATTTTTTTATTTTTCTAGAAAAAAAAAGAAGAGGTGGACCTCTAAACCAAGGGTATTTTGCACTATATATACTAGAATTTATGCACATGCGTTGCACGTGTTAGTTTAAAAAAATTTAGAAAGGGGAGAGAAGGAGAGAGATGTGGAGGGTTCTAGAGTTTTATTTAATTTCTATTTTATTAAACAAAAGGGATTGATGATGTGGAGGGTTCTAGATAAACAATTAATTGTTTTTTGGGGAGGACAGAGAGGGATGATGTGGAGGGATTAAGAGGTGAGGGATGTGATGTGGAGGGCTTGAGAGGTGAGGATTTTTCTCCTTTTCTCTTTTTTTCTTGAAAAAAAGAGAATGGTGGAACTCTAACTATGGGTATTTGCATTATATATAGAGACTAGAATTTATGCACGTGCGTTGCACGTGTTTAAAGAAATTTGAGAAGGGGATTGAGAGAAATATAGAGGGTTCTAGAGTCTTAATTATTTATTTATTTAAAAAAAGGAGAGGGATGATGTGGAAGGCTTGAGAGGTGACGGAGATAACGTGAGGGGCTTGAGAAGTGAGAATTTTTCTTCTTTTTTTATTGAAAAAAAGAATAGTGGAGCGCTCTATATATATATATATTATATTAGGAGAGATGATATTGAAGGTTCTAGAATAAACAATTAATTATTTTTTAGGAGAGAGACGATGTGGAGGGCCTTGAGAGTTGAGAGAGATGATTGTGGAGGGATTGAGAGGTGAGAATTTTTCTATTTTTTTCTATTTTTCTAGAAAAATGAGAAGGGTGGACCCTCTATCAGATGGTATTTGTATTATATATAAAGATACATTGGAGAGATGATATGGAAGGATTTAGATAAACAATTAATTGTTTCTTATGACAGAGAGATGATATGGAGGGC
The DNA here is from genome assembly GCA_030015575.1 of Agapanthus africanus. NCBI lineage: Eukaryota > Viridiplantae > Streptophyta > Magnoliopsida > Asparagales > Amaryllidaceae > Agapanthus > Agapanthus africanus. The sequence goes on along the minus strand of CM057342.1, from coordinate 732,392,255 downwards.
CTTAGAGGTGAGAGAGATGATGTGGAGGGCTTTAGAGAGTGAGGATTTTTCTCCTTCTTTTTTTTTCTAGAAGAAAAGAGAAGGTTGGATCTCTAACCAAGGGTATTTGCATTATAAATAGACTAGAATTTGTGCACGTGCGTTGCACGTGTTAATTAAGTAATTAATTATTTTTTGGAAGAAGGGAGAGAGAGATGATGAGGACGGTTAATATATATACATATGTGTGTGTGTATTTATATATGTGTATGTATGTTGTATATATATGTATGTATGTATGTATGTGTATGTGTGTGTGTATTTATATATGTGTATATATGTATGTATGTATGTGTTATATTATGTGTGTGTGTGTGTATGTATGTTGTGTGTGTATGAGGTTAATGGAGGAAATAAGAAGGAATTTCCTCCTATGGCGTCAAAAAAATACACCCCTCTCTCATTTCTTTTTCCGATGATCGGCAACCCACCATCTTTATCGTTATCATCTAAGATGTCGGTACACTAAATTTCATATGATTCTACAACTTTTTCACCGTTGATTTAATGGGTTCAAAATTAACGGTTTACCGACAATAGAACTTTTTACATTGCTAAATTAACGGTGAAAAGTTGGAGAATCACATGAAATTTGGGTGTACCCACATCTTAGATGATAACGATGAAAGATGGTGGTTGTTGCTCGACCGCGCGGAAAAAATGAGAGAGGGTGTATTTTTTCGACGTCATAGGAGGAAATTCGTTCCTATGGCATCTTTCCTCCATTATTATTATTATTATTATTATTATTATTATTATTATTATTATTATTATATGTTTGTTTTTTTCAGGAGAGATGATATGGAGGGTTCTAGATAAACAATTAATTGTTTTTTGGGAGGAGAGAGAGAGATGATGTAGAGGGCTTGAGAGGTGAGAATTTTTCTTCTTTTTTCTTTTTTTTCTAGAAAAAAGAGAGAGGTGATCTCTAACCAAGTCCATTTATATATAGAGGATTTATTTTTAAAAAATGGTATAGTTGAGGTGGAGGGCTTGAGAGGTGAGAGAGA